>JAGXJF010002126.1:0-2500 GCA_019208055.1 Stipa capillata | reverse complement strand
CACCGGGGCCGTCGGGTGGTGGTCCGCCACGGCAGGGCAAGGTGCCAAGGTGATGCACCGTCTTCTCTTTCCATCGTTCGCTTGCTCGATCGGTTCTCGAGTACCTGTGCGTGGTTTTACAATTGTTGTGGGAAAGATTTGCGATTTTGCAGATTTAACAGGATCAGAAACTAGAAATGCGACGATGCCTAGAACTTGTAACTCAGGATTTCAGCCCGAAAGCCCTAAATAAGTGTATATGACTAAATTATAATATTTTTATTAGAACTTAATTTAAATAATGCTATTTTAATTCTGAAAATAATTAATTTAATATATTTTAATTCGAAAAAGCTATTTGTTATCAATTTCAGGCTGGGCTGGGCTTGGGCTTGGTGTTTTAGGTCGGGCCTTCTCAAACCGTCCCGACCCGGATTTACTCATGTTGAGCCAGGATATGACACTGTTGATCATGTTGAAGATGGAACAATATAGTTTTGTCAGTTCGCGCATCGGCAATCAGAATCATCTGGGGCTAGGTGTCTGCATCTGGGGTTTTCTTTGATAGATCTGACCCGTAGAACCTAAGCCATATTGCCCCATGCGTATACCATTTTTGAATTGCTAATAGCATGAAATAGCTACCGTATCTTATATGTTCTCCAGATGCTAAAATAATCCCTGGTATAAAGAAACGTTACATAAACAGGGGAGAAAGATGCTTGGAATAGAAAGCTCATTTGAGGGCGCGAAATAAATGTGGTCTGAAAGGGCTAATACAGATCACGAGTGTTTTGAAAAAGCGCGGGAACGATATAGGGCATGATATTTTCAACCGTCGGGCTTAAGTAAATTTTTTGGTTGGAAATGAGCTTCGAAACAAAACACCATACAAGATGCGAAAAATGGTGCATAAATGCCTATCTGGAGTCTATCCCTCCAAAACAATCATCTTTGGCCACCGTGCGTAACCCCTAAGGACACGTAATCCACTTGGGGTGGGTGGACGGGGAAGGGAGGAGACTCATCCGAAGTCCCCACGCTCTAGCCGAGACTCCATGATTCAATACTCCCTAGGATGCTTCCCATAACTTGTTCTGGATACACGAGGAAACATTCTCATTGTGTCAATAGTCCATCACTATGAAATTGTTTTCTGAAATAATTTTCACAAATTAAAAAAATCAACCAGAATTGAGTTTTGTAAAGGCACGGGGAGAAAATGTGAATCCATCTATCCTAAACAATGAGCGTTTAAGTAGTGAATGCCCAAGTCTTTTTGTTTCCATCCTACTCCAGCACGTGTACAGGCTCTGCACTTGGATTCCAAGACCGGAAACCTCCTTCTCCTGGATGCCAAGAACCATACGATATGGCAAAGCTTCGACAAACCGAGGGACGAACTCTTACGGGGTCAGTGGCTTCGGTTGCTCTCGTACTTAATTAGCCGTGTCCCTAACAAAGATCTCTTCGGCGTTCTACTGCATCGAGCTCGACGGCGACAAGATGGCCGCCTATCTCTATTCGGACAACGCAGGTATTCCTACTGGGAACTGGCTCCTAGCAGGAACCAGACCATGGCATTCGCGGGAATGAGTAGGGGCTGACGATGTTCGACCGGCGGGGACGAACAGTTGCGAAAATCTCGCCGGCGGTAAAGAAAGCGCCGGTCAGAATCTTGGCGGTGGGAGAGGACGGCAACCTGGGGCTGTACTTCTTCGACCGCCTCCACGAGAAGTTCAGAGCCTCGTACAAGGCGCCCGGCTTCTGTGACCTCCCCCTCGCCTGCGGCGTCCGCGAGGTCTGCTCCGCCGCCGGGAGCTGCAACGACTTCTCCGCGTACGGCGTCTGGCCGGCGGCGCAGGGCAGCACCCTCTGCAACGCGACGGCCAGCGCCGAGATGCACGACATGATGGAGATAAGAGGTGTCACCACGTTGCTCAAGACCGCCTCGCCGCTGATCAACGTGACGGCTCTACGTGAGGGACAACGCCAGTATCGTCACGGCCAATGACAATGGCGTGTGCTCCCACTACGAGCTGACGGCTGGGGTCAGGGAGGTGATCGGCGGAAGCCACCGGTACAGCTACTGGGTGGAGGTTGTTCGCAACGGAAGAAATTGCCGAGATGAAGAAGATTGCGGCGCCACTAACGGCGTGCTCACCAAGATCCTGATCAATCTTTGGGACGGTGGATGTGATGGGCCTGTTCTTGTTCGCAGGGCTGTGCGTGTACTGTTTTTTCTCCTTCCGTAAGCGCACGGTCAACAAGCACGTAACTGAAGAGGGGGACACAGCAGGTAACAACGGAGGAGCAGCGGAGCCAAAAATAGCAGTACTAACATTGGAGCTGTACAAGACTCATAAAACTGATGGATGATTAATAAAATTCAATTTATATCTTTGAGATACTAACTAGGTTTGCACCTGAAATTCACGTAATCGAAAAAATATGTAAGTTTCATAGGACAATGAATTTTTACTTAATACTAAATCAGTATACAACAGAGAGTGTCGCATTC